>JAJLRB010002024.1:0-17955 GCA_020976825.1 Odocoileus hemionus | reverse complement strand
TTTAGTTTTGATTAAGGAAAGACAACCACTTGTGTTAAAGTGATGGCAAAAAGGCTCGGGATCTAAGCGGGGAACAGGCCTCATCTCGAATATATGAGGGTACAGGGAATCTTTCATTTCTGTTTACGCAGGCCCCTCTATAATTCGCCCCGTTCAGGGGAATCTCGGGGGTTCAATAAAGGAAGTCAAGCTTTTTCTTTTTAAAGAAAAACCCAAAAAATTTAAATCTCCAATCTTGAAGGGATCGACCCCTTTTCTCACAGGGGGAAAAAAATCCATGTTTTTTTCTCATCTTGCAGAGGAACCTTGGGGAATCCGAGGAGATGGGGATGGCCCTTCAAAACTGGGGTTTGTTCAGCGACGTCAGGACTCTTGTTTAGTTCTTGGGACACCTCGATATTCTCCTGGACCTTGAAGGGGCATTAGGGACGCCCCTCAGGGGGCTGAACCCGGGTTCCCTTTCCAGTTCCACAGATATTGAAATTCCCCTGTCAATCTTCAAGCAGACTCAGGCATCGCCTTCCTTTTTTAAACATTGAACTCATTGAACTCGGGGTTCCTTCCGAGTAGTCAAAGGGGATGTAGGCATCGCTGTCGAGATGAGGTGGGGAACTAAGCTTTCCTCTAGGTTCTCCACAGGGGATTCTAGACCATCCCATCACTTTGCGAATATGAAAGACTGATCCTGCATTCAAATCACTGCAGGAAATCCGGCCCTATTTCGAGTCAGGCCAATCTTCGGTGTCCATTCTACATAGGGTCAGCTACACTCAGGGATCCTGTTACATTCCTGTTAGCTGAGAAACTCCTCGTCTAGAGGTTTCTGTGAGAAAGTTTGAGCATTCATGTGAGTCGGAAACCGATGTGATTCATCCACTACTCTCGAGGTAGATGTTGTGGTACACGGAGCTTTCCTCGAGGTTGCTGTGCTAAACTTGGTGTGTTCCTCTGGATTTGGGGACTGTGTTCCCTGTGTTTATCTCCGGAGTTTGATTTAAGGAAAGACCAGAGCACCAGGCCACTTGTGTTTGCATGTTGACTGTCAGAAATAGCTCTGGATCTAATGCAGGGGAATTCAGGCCCTCATCCTCTAGAAATGAGGCTATAGGGTAACATGGAATGCTTTCATGTTGCTGTTTGTTTTGTGACGTCCTGTCCCTCAATACTTGTGTCCCTATTCTTAGGGATTCTCCAGTGGGGTTCCCAACAAAGGAAGTCAAGGCTGCCTTTCATATTTTGACGAGAAACACGAAATTACTCTCCACTCTAGATGAAATGGGTATTGAGCCCTCTTCTTCACACCGTAAGACGTCCTCAATTTTTTTTACCTCAGATTGTAGCAGGAATCCTGGAATATCCTCGAGTTAAGAATGAGGATGGCCTTTCAAAACTCGGGTTTTCTTCAGCCGATGGTCAGACTCTTTGACTATTTGCTTGGGACCTCCTCGATATTCGTCCTCGACGCTTGGCAAGCCATTAGGCACGCCTCTTCGAGGTGAGGCCATGAGACCCAAGTTCCCTTTCCAAAAAATTTTTGGCCACATGGATATTGGGAATTCCTGTCACATCTCAAGCAGACTCAGGCATCGACCTCCTTTAGAAACAATGAGCCTCATTGATGACTCAGGGGTTTCATTTCGTGTTGTCAAAGGAGTGTGAGACAGTCCCCAGACGAGATAGGCTGCTAATTAGGGCCTAGTATAGCTCTAGGGTCACCACTAGGGGATTCATATATCCCATCAATCCTTGTGGAGTTGAATAGACGACAACCTGCATTTCAAGTCACTGAAGAAAATCCCGGCGCTTATTTTGTGTTAGGGACATCTTCTGGTTTCCGTTCGTTCTTGAAGGACTGCAGACTTAGATTCCCCCTCACAAACCTATGGCTGCAATAGATGCCGCATCTTAAGTTGCTTGTTGAAATGTCTTTTCATTCTTCTTGAGATGGTGCCAGGAGTTCCACTCTCATCTTGAGAATGATTTGGATGACACTCCTAGCGTTTCTCCATTTGGGCGGGGACTGAACCTTGGTGTTGCCTCTAGACTTATGTTTTTGTTGAATCGCGGGGATCTCTGGCGGTTTTCTACAGAAAGTTTTTAAGTCCCTTATCGTTGTTTGATGGGGAGTTTTTTTTTATATTTTTGTTTTTTGTTTCATGTTGGGATGGCTCTGGAGCAAAATGCCAGCGCAATCGGGCCTCATTCTTGGGTGATATCGTGTAACACGGATTCATCTACGGGTAGTGTACAGTGTGACTTGCAGGGCCCCCTATAGACTTGTGACAGTGTTCCTTGGGGTACTCTCCGAAGTTCCATCCAGGAAGTCCCAGACTCCTTTCATTTTGAAAGGGTAACACGGAAATTGCGTCTGCGCATGCACTTGCCAGGGAATCAGGCCTCAGTCTGGCAGCCAGAAGGAAGTCACGTGTTATTTTCTCGAGTTGCGCGGGAAACTGAGGATATTCTCGAGTTAGGACGTGGATGGCCCCTTACAAAACTCGTGATTAATCCATGATGTCATGAGTCCATGTGTCGTATGCCAGGAACACAATTGGGAATCCCCTCTCCTTGCGATTTGGCAGGGCAATTATTTTTGTGGGTGGTACCCCTCTTAATTGAGGTCCTTGGGACCCCAGGTTCCTTTTCCAGGTGCCAGAAGTGGATATTGGGATTCCTATCCAGTTTTTCAATGGGATTCAGGCATCGTCTCCTTTGGAAGCATGTAACTCCAAGTGCATTTCTAATTTTCAAAGGACTTGTGATACCTCCTGTACTAAGATTGAGGCGGGGAACTACTGCTTTCTCTAAAGTCTCCACAGGTGGTTCAGACATCCCATAAACCTTTTGAGAATGAAAGACGATCCTGCATTCAAATCCACAGCAGGTAAATCCTCCGTCCTATTATTCCGCGGAGTCAGGGCATCTCTGTGTCCATTTCCACAGAGGCTCAGCACACTCATGATCTCTCCTTACATTCCTATAGCAAGAGAAACACCTCGTCCCTTGAGGTGCAATATTAAAGGTTTGGCATTCCCATGTGAGTCGAGCCCCATGGGAATCATCTCTACTCCTCGATTAGATTTAGTGGTACACGGAGCTTTCATCGAGTTGCTGTGCTAAAAACCCCCTTTTAATGCTGTCCTCTATATTGTGGGACGGTGTTTTCCCGGGTGAATCTCCAGAGTTGATTAAGGAAAGACAAGCCACTTTGTTTGATGTTGATGCAGAATGGCTCATGGATCTATGCAGGGGATTCAGGCCACAAGTCTCGGATGATATGAGTACATGAATACTTTCATGGTTGCTGTTGTGACGTCTGGGTCCCTCTATAACTGTTCCCCTATTCTTAGGATTCTCATGGTTCCATCAATGAAGACCCAAAGGCCCCTTTCTTTTTGACGAGAAACACAAAATTACCTCCAATCGGAATGGGAACGAGCCTCTTTTTCCCAGGGGGAGAATCCATGGTTTCCCTCGAGTTGCAGCAGAAACTGGGATTTCTGAGTTAAGATGAAGGGCCCTTAAAAAACTCGGTTTTCACGACGTCAGGATTTGTCTATTGCTTGGGGACACCTCGATATTCTCCTTGCCTTTGGGCGGGGCATTAGGGACCCCCCGGGGTTTTTCCCGACCCCCAAAGTTCCCCCTTTCCAGTGGCCACAGGAATTGGAATTCCTTCAATTTTCAACAGATCAGGATCCCCTTTCCTTTTGAAACATTGGCTCATTGAACCGGGGGCCTACGCCAAGGTTTGGGCCCCCTTGGGGGCCTTTTCTCTGGGTTTTCCCACGGGGGATTCAGACATCCCTTCATCTTGTGAGATAAAAGACGAACCTGCTTCAAGTCACGCAGGGGAAATCCCAGCCTTATTTCTAGTCAGTGCACCTGGGTTTCCTTTTCTTTTTGAGGCAGCAAATTTAGATTCCCCCTCACATCCCCTACTGCGAGAGATCCCTCATCTTATGGGCTTGTGGAATGTCTCGTTCCCCTTGAGACGGTGCCAGGTTTCCGCTCCATTTTAAAAGGGATTTGGTGTACACTTACTTTTACCCATTTTGGGGCTGAACTTGGTGTTCTTCAGACTTTGTTTTTTTTCGGGTATCTCTGGATTTGCCTAAAGAATTAATCCTTTGTCTTGTTTGAGGGGGAATGTGGGTGGCTCTGGAACCAATGCGGGCCAATCGGCCTCACTTGAATGATTTCGGGTACACGGATCTCTTTCGTGTTGCGCGGTGACCTCAGGGCCCCTATAATTTTTGACGTGTTTTTTGGGGACTCTCTAAAGTTCCATCCGGAAGTCAAACCCTTTCTTTTTTGAAAGGGAAACACGAAATTTTGCTCTGCTTTCACTGCGGGGAACGGGCCCATCTGGCAGTGACGGGGAGGCTCGTTTTTTTGGCTCGATTGCGGGGGAACCCTGGGGTATATTCGGAGTTAGGACGTGGATGGCCCTTAAAAAAACCCGGTTTTTTCCGTATGTCGGATCATGTCTCTTTGCCGGGGAACACGGGATTTTTCTTGAGGGTGGCACGAAAAAAGGGCCCCTCTTATTTGAGATTTGGGGACCCAGGTTCCTTTTCCGGGTGCCACAATGATTTGGGATTCCTTTTGTTCAATGGATCAGGATCGTCCCCCTTTGGAAGCAAAGAAATCCCAATTCCTTTCGAATTTTTAAAAGGGATTTTGAGGCCTCCTTCAGATGAGGTGGGAACTACTTTCTTTCTCTAAAACTCCACAGGGGGTTCGACACCCCTTTAAAATTGTGAATGAAAGACATCCTGCATTCAAATCACTGTAGGGGAAAACCGGCCTTATTTTGAGTCAGAGCATCTCGGGGTCCATTCCAATTGGGGGAGCAAACCAGGATCTCTGTTAATTCCTGTAGCTGAGAAAAACTCGTCTTGAGGGCTGTAAAAGTTGGCATTTAGTAGTCCCAAACCATGGAGTCATCTCACTCTCAGGGATTGTGGTAAAAGGGCTTTCCTCGAGTTGTGTGCTAAAATTGGTTCCTCTAGGGGCGGCGGGGTTTTCCCGGGGTTTTCTCCGAATGATAAGGAAATACAAACCCTTTTGTTTTATGTTGACGGCAGAAAGCTCTATCTATGCAGGGAATTCAGCCTCACTCAGATGACTAGGGAACGGGAAAGCTTTTTTGTTGCTGTTGTGATTTTGGGGCCCTCTATACTTGGTTCCTGTCTTAGGGGTTCTCTGGGGGTTTCCTCAAGGAAGTCAAAGGGTCCTTTCTTTTTGACGAGAAAACGACATTCTCTAAAATTTATGAATGGTACGAGCCTCTTCCCCACCGGAAGAAGCTCATGATTTTTCTCGAGTTTTAGCAGGAACCTTGGGAATACCTCGAGTTAAGATGGGATGGCCCTTCAAAACTCGGTTTGTCAGCGACATCAAGACTCTTGTCTATTGCTTGGGGCACCTCGATATTCTCCTCACCTTGGGAAGGGGATTGGACGCCTCTCGAGTGAACATGAGACCCATGTTCCCTTCCAATTTGCCACAGGGGTTTGGTTCCTGTCAATCTTTAAGCAGACTCAGGCATCACCTCGTTTTGAAACAGACTCATTGAAATCGGGGTTTCCTTTGTTTGTCAGAGGGGTGTGAGGCATCCATCGAGATGAGGGGGGCAATTAGGGCTTTCCTAGGGGCTCCACAGGGATTCAGATATCCCTTCATCTTGTGAGATGAAAAACGAACCTGCATTCAATCCTGAAGGAAATCCGGGCTTTTTTTTGTTTTGGGCATCTCGTGTCAGTTCTCCTTTGGGGGAGCAAAATTAGATCCCCCTCACATACCTATGGCTGGAGATGCCGCATCTTAAGGGCTTGAGAAATTCTTCATTCTTTTTGAATGGGCCAGGGTTCCACTCTCATCTTAAGAATTTGGAGTCACTTGCTTTTCTCCATTTGCGGGGGTGAACTTGGGTTTCCCCAGACTTTGGTTGTTGAATTCGGGAATCTCTGGAGTTTCCTAAAGAAAGTTAAGTCCCTTTTTGTCTTTGATGGGGGGAATTTTGGGTGGCTCTGGACTAAGGCAGCGCAATCGGGCCCATCTTGCTTTATTTCGGTACACGGATCACTTACATGTTTCGCGGGGATGTCAGGGCACCATAACTTGGACAGGTTCTTGGGGACTCCCGAAGTTCACCCGAAGTCCAACCCTTTCATTTTAAAGGGGAACACGAATTGCTCTCATGCACTGAGGGGTTCACCTCATTTGGAGCAAGGGGGACGTCTCGGGGGTTTTTTTCAGTTGGGGGCAGAAAACCCCGGGGATATTCTTTTTAGGGCGTGGATGGCCGTTCAAAAATCGTGTTTTTTTTCCTGACGCCAGCGTCATTCTTGTTGCCAGGGGCACATCGGGGTTTTCCTTTAGGGTTGCAGGGCAAAGGGGCCCCCTTTATTTTAGCCTTGGACCCCGGTTCTTTTCCGGGGCCACAGTGATATTGGGGCCTATCATTTTTAAAAGGGGTTCAGGGATCGTCCCTTTGGAACATTTAAACCCAAGTTCCTTTTTGAATTTTCAAAGGCATGTGAGGGGTCCTGCGAATGAGGGGGGGAAATACTTCATTCTCTAAAGTCCCCCCCAGGGGATTTAAACTCCCTTCACCTTTTGAAATGAAAGACTCCGCATTCAAAAACACTGCAGGGAAAACCGGGCCCTTTTTTCGGGTCAGGGCATCTTGGTGTCCATTCCACTTTGGGGGAGCACACTCAGGATCTCCTTACATTCCATAGCTGAAAACTCCTCGCTTGAGGGGCTGTAGAAAGTTGTCATTCTTGAGTCGAACCCTGGAATCATCTCTACTTCGAATAGATTTGTGGGACACGGAGCTTTCCTTGTTTGCTCTGCTAAATTTGGGGTTCCTCTAGTTTGGGGCGGGGTTCCCGGTGACTCCCAATTATTAAGAAAGACAAGCCACTTGTGTTTTATGTTGATGGCAAATGCTCTGGGTCAATGCAGGGGATTCAGGGCCCCACCGAGATTTAAAGGGGAAAAGGAATCTTTCATGTTGCTGTTTGACTCTGGGCCCTCTATCTTTTTTCCCATTCTTAGGGAAACTCTGGGGTTCCTCAAGAATCAAGGCTCCTTTCTTTTTGACGAGAAACACGAAAATTACTCTTCCAATCAAATGGAATCGGCCTCTTTTTCCGGGGTGGAAATCTCATGGGTTTTCCTCAGTTCAGCGAAATCTTGGGGAAAATTCCAATTAAGAGGATGGCCCCTTTAAACCGGGTTTTTCAGCACGTCAGGACTCTTGTCAGTTTTCTTGAACACCTTGAAATTTTTCCCGACCTTGGAGGCATTAGGGGGGCCCCCCGGTGTGGCGGGGGAACCCCCGGGGCCCTGTCCATCCCCAGTATATTGGAATTCCGTCAATCTTCAAGCAGACCAGGCATCGCCTCTTTTAAACATTGAGCTCATTGAACTCGGGTTCCTTTCGTTTTTTCGAGGGGTGTGAGCATCCAGTCGAGAGAGGGCGAATTAGGGGTTTCTCTAGGGTCTCCCAGGGATTCAGATATCCCTTTATCTTGTGAGATGAAAACGACCCCGCTTCAAACCTGAAGGGAAAACCCGGGCTTATTTTGTGTAGGGGGGTCTCGTGTCAGTTCTCCTTTGGGGGAGCAAAAATTAGATTCCCCCTCACATACCTATGGCGAGAGAGCCCCACTTAAGGTGCTTGTGAAATTCTTTATTCTTCTTTAGATGGGAGGAAATTTTCCCCCTCATCTTAAGATGATTTTTGGGGTACACTTAGCTTTTTTCCATTTGCGGGGGTGAACTTGGTGTTCCCTAACTTTGGTTTTGAATTCGGGGAATCTCGAGTTCCTAAAGAAAATTAAATCCCCTTTTTCGGTTTGATGGGAATTTGGAGGCCGGGGCAAAGGCAGCGCAAACGGGCCTCACTTTGGTTGATTTTGTTACCGGGTCACTTACATGTTGCTGCGGTGATGTCAGGGGACCATAGACTTTGACAGTGTTTTTTGGGGACCCCCGAAGTTTATCCCCGAAGTCCAACTCCTTTCATTTTTGAAAGGGGAACAGGAATGCTCTGCATCCCAGGGATTTAGGGGCCCCATTTGGAAGAAGGGGGACGTCTCTGTTTTTCTCGGTTCGCAGAAACCCGGGGAAATTCTTGATTAGGACGTGGATGGCCCTTCAAAAACCCGGGTTTTTCAGCGAAGTCAGACTCTTTTCTAGTTGCTTGGGGCCCTCGAATTTTCCCCCGACGCTTGGCAGGGCTTAGGACGCCCCTGGGTGTGGCGTGAGACCCAGTTCCTTTTTCCAGTTGCCACAGGGATTTTGGAATTCCTGTCAACTCAAGCAACTCGGCATTGCCCCCTTTTTAAAAACATTGAGCTCATTAATCGGGTTCCTTCACTTTTTATAAAAGGTATTGGGGCTCCCGCCAGATGAGGGGGCAAACTAGGGCTTTCCTAGGGTCTCCACAGGGATTCAGACATCCCTTCATCTTTGAATAAAAAGACAAAACCTGCATTCAAGTCACTGGGGGGAAATCCCTTATTTCTATCTCACCTGGGGTCCGTTCTTCTTAGGCAGAATTTAGTTTCCCCCCTCACATACCTACTGCGAGGATGCCTCCTTCAGGTGCTTGTAAAAAGTCTTCTTCCCCTTTTGGGAACCGTGCCGGGATTCCGCTCTCATCTTGAAGGTTTTGGTGTACACTTAGCTTTTCTAAATTTGGGGGGCTGAATTTGGGTGTTCTTCTAGACTTTGTTGTTGATTTCGGGGAATCTCTGGATTTTCCTAAAGAAAGTTAAGCCCCTTGTCTTGTTTGATGGGGAATGTGGGATGGCTCTGGAACCAAGCACGCAACCAGGCCTCACTTGAATGATTTCAGGTACAGGGACGCTTTCGTTTGCTGCGGTGACCTCAGGCCCCATAGACTTTGACATTTTCCCTTGGGGACTCTCTGAATTTCCTCCGGGAAAGTGCAAACTCCTTTCTTGTTTTGAAAGGGGAACACGGAATTGCTCTGCATCACTTGCAGGGGAACGGGCCTCATCTGGCATGACGGGGAGGTCTCGGGGTTTTGCTCGTGTTGCGGGGGAACCGGGGGTATATTCGGATTAGGACGGGGATGGCCCTTAAAAACCCGTTTTTATTCCGGATGTCAGGAATCATTTTTTGCCAGGACACACTGGTTCCCCTTTGAGGGTTTTGCAGGGCAAAGGGACCCCCTTTTTTTGGATTGGACCCGGGTTCCCTTTTTTCCAAGTGCCAAAATATATTGCGTTTCCTATCATTTTCTTTGGGGATCAGGCATCGTTCTTTGAAGCATGAACTCCAATTCCTTTCGATTTTCAAAGGCTGTGAGGCCTCCTGTGAATGGGGTTGGGAACTACTGCTTTCTCAAAGTCTCCACAGGGGATTCAGACCCCCTTCAACTTGGAAATAAAGACGTCCGCTTCAAATCACTGGGGGGAAATCCGGCCTTTTTTCGAGTCGGGGCTCTGGGGTTCCTTTCCCAAATTGGGGAGCAAACTCAGGATCTGTGTTACATTCCTGTGCGGGAAAACCCCTCCGGGGTTCGTAGAAAGTTGGCATTCATGTGAGTCAAAACCAGGAGTACTCTAATCTCGGGGTGTTTTGGAACACGGAGCTTTCCTCATTTGTGTGCTAAACTTGGTGTTCCTCGGGGTTCGTGGTTTTCCCCCTTTTATCTCCGAGAGATTAAGGAAATACAAGCCACTTGTGTTTGATGTTGAGGGCAAAATGGCTCGGGACTATGCAGGAAATTCGGGCCCATCTCTAGAGAATATGTAAAACGAAATCTTTCATTTTTCTGTTTGACTCTAGGTCCCCTATAATTCTGCCCTGTTCTTGGGGATTCCTGGGGTTTCAATCAAGGAATTCAAGCTCCTTTCCTTATTGACGAAAAACACAAAATTACCTCTCCAATCGTTGATGGGTATCGACCCTTTCTCACATCGTGGAGAAAAGTCTCATGATATTTCATCTGGTTGTGCAGGAGGAACCTTGTGAAGATTCTCGAGTTGAGATGGGGATGGCCCTTTCAAAACTCCGGTTTGTTCAGCGACGTCAGGACTCTTGTCTAGTTGCATTGGGACACCTCGATATTCTTCCTGGACGCGTGAAGGGCATTAGGACGCCCCTCGAGGTGAGGCGTGAGACCCAGTTCCATTTTCCACTTGTCACAATGGATATTGGAATTCCCTGTCAATTTTCAAACAGACTCTCTGCATCAGGCCTCCTATTGAGAAACATTGAACTCATTGTATCTCATCACACGGGATTCCCCTTCGTGCATTGTCAAAGGGATGTTGAGAGGCATCACCTACCAGATTGCAGGCTGCGACTAGTGGGCTTTCCATCGTAGGGTCTCCACAGGGTTATTGAGACATATCCTTCATCTTGTAGATGAAAGACCGAACATTGCATTCAAAGTCGACTGCAAGGGAAATACCGGTCATAATTTTCCGAGTCAGGGCACCTCTGTGTATCACGTTCGAGTTCATTGTAGGTTGCCAGCAAACTTATATTCCCCCTCACATACCTACGGCGAGAGATGCCTCATCTTCAGTGCTTGTGGATGTCTTCATTCCCTCTTAGACGTTCCAGGGATTGCCGCTCTCATCTTGAGAGGATTTGATGTCCACCTAGGTTTTCTTCTCCATTTGCTGGCTGAACTTGTTTCCTCAAGACTTTGTTGTTTGAATCGGGGAATTTTCTAGTTCCTAATGATAGTTAATCCCTTGTCGTGTTTGATGGGAATGTGGTGATGGCTCGGATCCGATGCAGCGCATAGGCCACATACTAGATGATTTCGAGTACACGAACTCTTTGTTTGCTGCAGTGACGACAGGGTCCTATAGACTTGTGAATGTTCTTGGGAACTCTCCGATGTTCTTCCAGACACAGTCCCAGATTCCTTTCATGTTTTAAGGTTGAACAGGAAAATTACTCTGCATGCACTGCAAGGGAACACCCTTTTTCGGGCAGCAGGAGAATCTTTGGATTTCCTCGAGTTGCGGGGAACTGGGGTATATTCTCATTAGGACGTGGAGGCCCTTCAAAACTCGGTTTTTTCCATGATGCGGGACATGGTCGTTGCCGGGAACACATGGGATTCTCCTTGCGTTTTGGGCAGGGCAATAGGACCCCCCTTTTTTGAGTTTTGGGACCCAGGTTTCCTTTCCAGGTGCCACGTGTTTTGGGGACCCTTTCTTTTTTCATGGATTCGGGCTCGCTCCTTTTGAAGCTTTGAACCTAAGATCCTTCAAATTTTTAAAGGCTTTTGAGGCCTCCTTCGAGAGGGGCGGGAACACGCTTTCTCTAAAGTCTCCTCGGTGATTCGACACCCCTAAACCTTTTGAATGAAAGGCGATCCTCATTCAAATCACTGCAGGAAACCGGGCCCTTTATTTCGAGTCAGGAAAACTCGGTGTCCATTCCACAGGCCAGCACACTCAGGGATCAATCTAACTTCCTATAGCTGAGAAACCTCCTCCGTCTTGAGGTCTGTATAAAGTTGGCATCATGTGAGACGAACCCAATGAATCGATCGCTACTCTCGATTATATTTGTGGTACACGGAGCTTTCGTCGAGTTGCTGTGTAAACTTGTGTCCTCTAGATTTTGGGACGGTTCCCGGGTATCTCCAGATTTGATTAAGGAAAGACAAGCCTCTTGTTTTTGATGTTTGATGGCAAGAAATGGGCTCTGATCTAATGCAGGGGATTCAGGCCTCATCTCGAGAATGATATGAGGGACATGGAATGCATTTTCATGTTGCTGTTTGTACGCTGGCCCTCTATACTTGTAGTCCCTATTCTTAGGGATTCTCTGGGTTTCCAACAAGGAAGTCAAGGCACCTTTTCTTTTTGACGAGAAACACGAAAACTACTCCCAATCGATGAATGGGAATCGAGGGAGGCCCAAATCTTCTTCCAGGGAGAGGAGAATCTCATGGTTAACCTCGAGTTGCCGCAGGAACCTTCTTGTGGCCAAATATTCTCCAGAGGTTACAGATGATGGGATGGCCCTTCCAAAACTCGGGTTTTGGTCAGCGAACGTCATGGACTTCTTGTCTAGTTTGCAAGGGACAAAGTCGAACCCTCGAAGTATCCTCCCTCCGACGCTTTGTCAGGGCATTAGTGGACGCCCGTCTCGAGGTGTGGGCGTGATACCCAGGTTTCCGTTTCCCAGTTGGCCACTGAGGGATATTTGGATATGTCCTTGATCCAATCTTCAAGCAACTCAAGGGCATCGCCTCGGTTTTTGGGAAACATTGAGCCTCAATGAACTATCGGGGTTCCTGCACTTGTCAAAGGTTGTATGAGTCTCGCATCCCGTCCAGATGAGGAGGCGGCGAACTAAGGGGCTTTCTCTAGGGTCTCCACAGGGGATTCAGACATCCCTTCATCTTGTGAGATGAAAGACGAACCTGCATTCAAGTCACTGCAGGAAATCCGGCCTTATTTCGAGTCAGGGCATGCCACCTCGGTTTCCGTTCTTCTTGAGGCAGCAAACTTAGATTCCCCCCTCACAACACAACTGCTGAGAGATGCCTCATCTTAAAGTGCTTTGATGTAATGTCTTCATTCCTCTTGAATGACGTGCCAGGGATTTCCGCTCCTCAGCATGTTTGAGACTGATTGTCGGTGTACACTTAGCTTTTTCCTCCATTTGCGTGGGACCGAACTTGGTGTTCTTATCTATTGGAGCTTTGCGTTGTTGAATTGTCAGATCTGGGGGAAAACTCTCAGGAGTTGCCTACTAGGTTAGACAAGCCTCACCATTGTCTTAATTTAGATTGGGATAATGTGGGGATGGCTTCTGGAAACCAAAGCAGCGCAATCGATGCGATAGCTCAATCTAGAGATGATGATTCAAGTGCACTGATCTCTAATCGTATGTGCTAGCAGTGACACTCACAGCCACTAATAGACTTTGTAGCACAGTGGTTGCTGTAGGGTGACTTCTCTGAAGATTCCAATTCGCAAGGTCGTCCAAAGAATAGCAGATCGCCTTTCTTGTTTGAAGAGGGTAAACGACATGAAGTTGCTCTGGCTGCATGCACAGCAGAGGGAAATCTGGCCTCATCAGGCCAGTGGGAAAGGGGAATGTTCTCTAGTAAAGGATTTGACGTCGTGAAAGTTTTGGCGGCTGCGGTAAACCTGAGGGTATACTCTTCTGGAGTTAGGACGTGGATGGGTCGCTTCAAAACCCGTGTCTTATTATTCCGTGATGTTCCCAGGAGATCATGTTCTCGTTGCGCAGTGCACACATCGGGATTCTCCTTGCGGGTTGGCGGGGCAATAGGGACCCCTCTTTAATTTTGAGACTTGGGACTCCAGGTTCCCTTTTCCAGGTGCCACAGTGATATTGGTGCCGATTCCTATCAGTTTTCAATGGGATGCAGGCATCGACTCTCCTCTGGAAGCATTGAACCACCAAGTTTCCTTTCGAATTTGTCAATCAGGCATGTGAGGCCTCCTGTCGAAGATGTAGGCCGAAATCGACTCCTTCTTTCTCTACCAAGTCCTCACCCTAGGGATTCAAACATCCCGTTCTCACCTTGTGACAATTAAAGAACGATCCTGACATTCAAATCACTGCAAGGCAAACCGGCCTTATTTCCAGTCAGGGCATCTCGTGTGTCCATTCCAATTGGGGCAGCAAACTCAGGATCTCTGTTTACAGTTCCTGTAGCTGAGAAATTCCTCGACTTGGAGGTGCCGTATAAAGTTGGGCAAATTCATGGAGTCTAACCATGGAGGCATCTCTACTCTCTAGGTGATTTGTGGTACACTGATTTTTCCTCCAGTTATGGCAAACTTTGTTCCCTGGAGTTCGACGGTTTCCCGTGTTATCTCCGGAGATGATAAGAAATACAAGCCACCTGTGTTCTTTGACGGCAGAAAAGCTCTGATCTAATGCAGGGAAAATTTAGGCCTCACCGAGATATCTGAGGGACACGGAATGCTTTCTTTCTGTTTTTGATTTCTGGGGCCCTCAACTGTGTTCCGTTCTTAGGGGTTCCTGGGGTCCATCAAGGGAATCAAGGCTCCTTTCTTTTGACGAAAACCAAATTTCTCTAAAATTGATGAAAGGGATCGACCTCGCCACACCGTGAAAAATCTCGATTTTCTCGGTTTAGCGGAACCTTGGGGGTATCCTCGGTTAAATGGGGTGGCCCTTTAAAACTCGGGTTTGTCAGCGACAACAGGGTCTTGTCCAGTTGCTTGGGGCACCCCGATATTCTCCTCGACCTTTGGGAAAGGGCATTGGAGCCTCTCGAGGTGAACATAAAAACCCCGGTTTCCCTTTCCAATTTCCATAGGGATATTGGGAATTTCCCGTCAATCTTAAGCAATCAGGCATCGCCTCGTTTTGAAACATTGAGCTCAGGAACTCGGGTTCCTTTCGTGTTGTCAAGGGATGTGAGGCATCCCGTCGAGATGAGGCGGGAAAATTTGGGCATTCCTAGGGGCTCAACAGGGATTTAATATCCCTTTATCTTTTGAATAAAGACAACCTGCATTTAACACTGAAGGAAAAACGGGGCCTATTTTGTGTTAGGGCATCTCTTGTCCGTTCTTTTTTGGGGGCAAACAAACTTAGATTCCCCCTCACATACCTAGGGTGAGAGATGCCGCACTTAAGGGGCTTGTGAAATGTCTTCATTCTTCTTTAGATGGTGCCGAATTCCACTCTCATCTTAAGGTGATTTGGGTACACTAGCTTTTCCCCATTTTTGGGGGGTAACTTTGGGGTTTCCCCAGACTTTTGGTTGTTTAATTGGGGAATCTCTGGAGTTGCCTAAAGAAAGTTAAGTCCCTTACGTGTTTGATGGGGATGTGGGGTGGCCTGGAGCAAAGCACGCAACGGGGCCCATTTGCGTTGATTTCGTGTACACACACTTAAAGTTTTCTGCGGTGATTTAGGGCACTATAGACTTGTGACATTTTTTTGGGGATTCTCCCCAAGTTTCCCTCCACGAAGTCCAGATCCTTTTATTTTTTTAAGGGGAACACGGAATTCTCTGCATGCACTGCAGGGGTTCAGGCTTTTTGGAAGCAAGGGGGAACTCTCGGTTTTTCTCGAGGGGCAGAAAAAACCGGGGGATATTCTGAGTTTGGGGTGGATGGGCCCCCAAAACTCGTGTTTATTCCGTTCACATCATGTCCGTTTTTTTTTTTCCAGGGGCCATCGGGGTTCTCCTTTAGGGTTTGGGAGGGCAAAACGGACCCCCTTTTTTTTGAGTCTTGGGACCCGGTTTTCCTTTTCCATTGCCACAGTATATTGGGGTTCCTATCATTTTCCAATGGATTCAGGCATCTCTCACTTTGGAAGCATTGAACTCCAAGTTTGCCTTTTCGAATT
Organism: Odocoileus hemionus; assembly: GCA_020976825.1. NCBI lineage: Eukaryota > Metazoa > Chordata > Mammalia > Artiodactyla > Cervidae > Odocoileus > Odocoileus hemionus. Next base: position 2,571 of record JAJLRB010002024.1, on the reverse strand, counting down.
TTCAAAGGCTATGTGAGCAACCTGCGAGATGAGGCGGGGAACTACTTCATTCTCTAAAGTCACCACGGGGGATCAGACAGGCCCTTCACCTTGTGAAATGAAAGACGATCCTGCATTCAAATCACTGCAGGGAAATCCCCTAATTTCGAGTCAGGGCAATCTCGTGTCCAATCCACTTGGGGCAGCACACACAGGACTCTCTTACATTCCTATAGCTGAGAAACTCCTCGTCATGAGTCTGTAGAAAGTTGGCATTCATGTGAGTCGAACAATGGAATAATCTCTACTCACGAGGTTATTTGTGGATCACGGAGCAATCCTCGTGTTTTGGTGCAAAACTTGATGTTCCTCTGGAGTTGGATCGGGTTTCCCCCCTGAAATCTCCGTATTTTGATTAAAGTTAAGACAAGCCACATTTGTTGATGTTGATGGCAGAATGGCTCTGGATCTAATGCAGGGAATTCAGCCTCATCTCGAGATAATGAGGGTACACGGAATGCTTTTATGTTTCTGTTGACTCAGGTCCCCCCTAAAATTCTGTCCCTGTTTTTAGGGGTTCTCTGGGGTTACATCAAGGGAAATCAAGGCCCTTTTTTTTTGAGAGAAACACAAAATTTTTCTCCAATCGTTTAATGGGGATCGAGCCTCTTCCACAGCGGGAGAATCAGATTTTTCTCTGTTGCAGGGGAACCTTGGGAAAATTCTCGAGTTAGATGGGGTGGCCCCCTTTAAAAAACCCGGTTTGTTTTAGCGACGTCAGGACTCTTGTCTAGTTGCTTGGACAACCTCAATTCTCCCGGGCGCTTAAGGGCATTAGGGACCCCCTCGAGGGGAGGGTGAGACCCAGGTTCCCTTTCCTTTTTCCACAGTGAATTGAAATTCCGTCAATCTTTTAACAACTCAGGCATCGCCTCCTTTTGAAACTTGAACTCTTGAACTCTGGTTTTCCCTTTTGTGTTGTCAAAGGGATGTGAGGCATCATGGATGAGGCGGTGAATTTGGGGTTTCCTAGGTCTCCACAGGGATTCAATATCCCTTCACTTGGGAAAGAAAGGCGAACCCGCATTCAAGTCACTGAAGGAAATCCGACTTATTTTTTAGGGCATCTCTGTGTCTGTTTTTCTTTTGGGCCGCAAACCCCCTTTTCCCCTCAAAACCTAGGCTGAAGATGCCGATCTTAAGGGGTTTTTGAAAAAATCTTCATTCTTTTTGAATCGTGCCAGGATTCCCCTCTCACTTAAAGGGGACTTGGGGTACACTTTAGCTTTTCTCCCTTTGGGGGCTAACTTGGGGTTCCTCTAGACTTTGGTTGTTGAATTCGGGGGAAACTCTGGGGTTTCCTAAAGAAAGTTAAGTCCCCTTGTCGTGTTTTTTGGGGAATGTGGGGGTGCTCTGAAGCAAATGCTGGGATCGGGCCCATCTTGCTTTATTTCGTGTACACGGATCACTTACATGTTGCTGCGGGGATGTCAGGGCCCCATGGGCTTGTACGTGTTCTTGGGGCCTCCAAAGTTCCATCCATGAAGTCTAGCCCTTTCATTTTTTTAAAATGGGAAAACGGGAAATTTCTCTGCAGCACTGCAGGGGATTCAGGCCCATTTTTGGGAACAAGGGGGCGTCTCGTGTTTTTCTTTTTGCGGCAGAACCCTGGGGTTATTCTTGGTTAGACGTGGATGGCCATTCAAAACTCGTGTTTATTCCGTGATGCAGCAGTCATTCTCTTGCCAGGGGAAACACGTGATTCCCCTTGAGGGGTTGGGAGGGCAATACTGACCCCTCTTTTTTGGACTTTGGGGCCCCAGTTCCTTTTCCAGGTGCCACATGATATTGGGAATCTATCATTTTCAATGTGATTTTAAACATCGTCCCCCCTTTGGGGAAGCATTGAAATCCAAGTTCCTTCAATTTTCAAAGGGGAGTGAGGCGTCCGCGAGATGAGGGGGGGAACTACTTCATTCCTGAAGTCCCCACAGGGGGTTTAACATCCCTTCACCTTTTGAAATGAAAGACATCCTGCACAAATCATGCGGGGAAAACCGGCCCCATTTCGAGTCAGGGCATCTCGGTGTCCCTTCCACTTGGGGGAGCACACTGAGGTTCCTCTTACTTCCATAGCAGAAACCCCGTCTTTAGGGGCTGAGAAATTGACATTCATTGAGCCAACCCAGGAAAATCTCACTCTCGAGGGTTTTTTTGTGGATCACGGAGCTTTCCCCCGTTTTGTGTAAACTATGTTCTTTTGGATTGGATGGTGTCCCGTTTATCTCCAAGTTGATTAAGGAAAGACAACCCCTTTTTGTTGATGTTGAGGCAATTGGCTCTGGATCTAATGCAGGGGAATTTAGGGCCCCATCTCTAGATATATGAGGTACAAATGAATCTTTTTTTGTTGCTGTTTTTACGTCCCAGGTCCCTCTAAATTCTGTCCCGTTTTTAGGTATTTTCTGGGTTACATCAAGGAAGTCAAGGGTCCTTTCTTTTTTTTCAGAAAAACAAAATTTCTCTCCAACGTTGAATGGGGACGAGCCTCTTCTCACAGTGTGGAGAAACTCATGATTTTTCTCGGTTGCA